>JARHVA010000681.1:5000-20000 GCA_037957365.1 Torreya grandis
TTTGAGACTACATTATTAGGGAATAATTGATCATTTAGTCCACAATGAGGACCTATAGGCCAAGGGCCTATAGGTCTCCTTTCTTGCATTGGATACTTAATGAGAAAATTGAATCCCTAGACCCTTATAGCATTCCATCACTTTTGTGTTCTTGTCTAACAATTATTCATAGATCATAGGTCCTTTGATTATACATTATATCATCTTCACTTATCCTTATAATTTGTATAGACCTATATGTATAACCAACCCATACATAGGGTTTGTGTGTTGTTTTAGAGTATCTAGTAAATTTGAACAACTTGATGATGGTAGTGGGGAAATTAAGGCCATATGAATGCATGAAGAGATGTATCAAGTCTTCCCCATGATCCTAAGAATCTTCAATCTACTTATACAGTCTGTACATGGTTGTCTATAGAAGAGACACTTATGACTCTCATTGGAAAGTGTGTTTAGACTACTATCTTCATCTTCCCATACTTATAGTAGTGAAATTTTATCTAAAAACATTATACTATGATATATTACTAATATTTGAGCTAAATATGGTAATCAAGCATGTAATGGACTATTCAAAACTTAAAAATGTTTCCAAAGACCAAACACTTAAATATTATGAACAAAAGTCACATATTAGGGAAGTATCCATTAAATACATGAAGTTTATGGATCTAACATGAGTGATGAATCATTTTTAACCTCTATTATGACAAATATCTTATATAAAACAAAATTTATAGAAAGATTGACTGAAAGACCTTGTACATCAAGACACTTTTCCTCCAAGTGAAGACACTTCATGGAGATGAGTTGGCTAATGAAACCACCATGAAAATGAGCTCCTTGAATTATTAAAACATCCCTCAAAACCATTATTCTCCATATAATTTTTAAGTGGATAAACAAATGCAAGAAAATACCCTGCTCGAATGGATAGGACATAGTGACCTACTGTCACTCTTAGAGATTATTCATAAAGAAGAGCCATAAATATGCAAAATAATTACACTAATTTAAATCTTATCATGATCCCTAATAATATCCAAAGTTTTAGATCATCTCTCTCTCTCTCTCTCTCTCTCTCTCTCTCTCTCTCTCTCTCTCTCTCTCCTGGCCATACCATTCACTTCAAATTTGCATTGACTTAAAACTTAAAACTTATTAGATCTTATTATGATCCCAAAGAATGATTAAAGATAATTTTCAACTTAAAACTTGGTCCTAACATGGAAAATTATCTAAGGGAGACAAAGGGACACTTACAAACCATTTACAACTGAAATGTGATCTTGCAAGGTTGTACAAGTGCCCAAAAGTGCTTGTAAAGTATAAATTTACTTAGTTTAGGCATTGCAATATAGATGCTATCAGTATTTGACTATACCTAAACATTATTTGACCTATTTGTAACATTAGGTATGTTTATAATCTTATTTAAATGTATGATTCTTGGAATGGTACATGTTACTCCTTCAAATAGGCCAAAAGGTGGCCAAAATGTCATTTTTGCATATGAGAGCCAAATAAAAGGTTAGTGCATGATATTATGATATTAATGACACCTAAATAAAATTTTATAATGAAATTGATCCATATTAACCCTTTTACCATTTTTGATAATTTCAATACCTTGAAAATGACCCCTAGGACTAGACAAGTGAACATAAGACCAAACCTTGGATGATGCTAGAAAAGGATAAATATGATCATATGAAACTCTTTAGGACCATTTAAGACCATGAAAAGATCATGATTTTTTTTAAAAACCTTATGAAGTTTCATCCTAGAGAGGATGATCAAATTTGACTTGAGGTCAAAATTTGATCAATAATTTGTTGATTCATAGGTGTAGCATGCCTGCAATGCTAATGTACCAGTAGACTTGTCCTTCCATTAGTAAATAGAGTCACTTTTATAATATAATATGAAACTAATATTCTTTCTAAATACTTCAAACTCACATCAAACACATAACAAGAATAAAATACACACCATTCCAAAAGCATTTAGGGAAACCACACAAAAGAATCAAACAACACATGTAACCTACTATGTACATACCTCAAAACATGTTTGAGGTGATGAAACAATTGCTCTTACTTCAACCAGGATAAAAAACATTATTCCTTGAGTCATATCTACTCCATGAGAACAAGTTGCCATATGATAGATGTTTTTAAGAGAAAATTTCCTTGTGAAGGTGATCAAAGGACTTACCACTTATGGGACCTCTACTAGCTACAAGTGAATCACTTGAAACTCCTTTGAATGGTCTTATTAGATCATCTTTAAGTCTGATTTATAGTACAACATGCTTGGTCTAATGATAAGACCATGACATGGACTTCATTTTTTAGCAACCATAATTTTTATGTAGTAAAGACTAATTATAGACACAATTTTTACATTATTATTATACATTCTTTGTGATCATTATCATATTATTATATTATGGCCCAAAAGGCCCCATGAGTGGCTTAGATATACATAATACATGCTTTATATACTATAAACAACATGAACTCAGGTTGGTTTTCTAAATATTCTTTGATTTTATCAAAAATTTTCTAACAAATGTCATCTGATACAAATTTTGTGTCTTTTTTTAGCAAATATGTGAAAGGAATTATTCCATCAACCAATTGAGAGATGAAACATTGAATGAACTAAATTATAGCTTATAAACATTGTTATTTTTATTTAAATTAGTTGGTATTGGCATTTCAATAATTTATTTTATTTATTTTTGGATCAACCTTGATGCCCAACTGAGAACTAATGCACCCAAGAAGATTTCTAAAAGATACACTGAAAAAATGTTGTTTGGATTTTAATCACACACATTAAACTTTCATAAGTGTTCAAATGTTTATCATAAATTAGTAATATAGTATTGATGGTGTTTATATTTATCAAGTAAATCATGAAAAAAATCCTTAACATTTTTATGAATAAAATTATGGAAAATGTGTGTCATTTCCCTTTGATATGTTGCTCCAACATTTTTGAGTCTGAAAGGCATGAAAATATAATAAATTGTACCTTAGGTAGTATTAAATGTCATCATTTCATGTTTTTATAGTTTAATTTTTATTTAGTTATATATATAAAAACATCCATAAATTAAAATGTTTCATATCTAGGAGTAGAGTCAATAATCATATCGATGTTAGGTAATAGAAAGTCATCTTTTTCCTAATCTTTGTTTAAGTCATAGTAATCAATGCAACATTGCATTGTTATATTAGGTTTGGTAACATGTAAAATTTTAGAACCCACCTTAAAATGTGAAATATATCTTATGAATCCTACATCTAAGAGTTTTTGAATCTCATATTTTACTAGTAATGCCACTGTGGGGTGAATTTTATTAATATTTTATGTAATGGGATTTTCATTTGGATAAAATAATAAATTATGCATTACCATCAATGAGTCAATCCTTGGAATATATAAGCCCAAGAAAATAGACATGGGAAATCATGTAGGACCTATTGATAAGTTTTTCATTCATCCTCCTACATCATTATAGTAATTAGTATTGGTCGAAGATCTTTATATGCTCCATAGTTATATTGTATTATTTGTTCATTTAACAAAGTGGATCATTTTATAATAAATAGTGCAATATGAATAATATTAGGTGAATCATGTTGGAAATTAGTATCATCACTCTCACCAAAGTAAGCATGAGTAGAGATGGCATTAGGAAGCCCATTCTTATGATATAAGGAAGGCATACACTCATATTCCCACAAGTACTTTATCAAAGACTCATCATTTGAGAACTCATCTAATGTCAAATGTTTCATTGAAGCATTTTCATCAATCAAATTAGGATTTACCAATTTGAAATCTATTGTAGAATTAGGTACATTCATACATTATAATTTGGTCATTATAAAACCAATCTCACTACAAGTATTTTATTTTTGACTTCAAGTTTTTTCTAAAAACCCAAGCCTTTGTTCTGTTGTATTATTTGTAGTAGAGATGGGCTGGGTTATACCCTATTCATTTTTTCCCAACCCTTGTCCTTTTTACCAATATTTTAATAGATATTAAGAGACAAATTAATGGTCATATGATTGTGGTGTATGTAGGATTATTTATTTTTTAAACCATCACACAATGTTTGAAGGGATTAGTATCCATTAAAAACAGGTAAATAAATCCCTAGTGTCTTAATTTTTAGGTATTTGTGTAAGGTAGATGGGGCCGCATACATTTCATGCATCCAAGGTTATCCTAAGAGTATGTTATATCTCAAATCATTTTTCATTACTTAGAATAAAGTAAGTAATGTATGGGGTTAAACAATAATATTCAATGTTATTTTCCCAAATACTTGTCATGAAATGTTATCAAATCCTTTGAATCTCATACTTGAATATTCTAAGTATTTAACCCTAATAAAAAGTAAGGAAATTAAATTTATTTTACAAAGTTTGATTCCCAAACCATTATCCATGATTACTCTCTTAATATTTTTATTTAACACACATACATGTATGTAAAAAATAATTTATAAGATGTTGAGGTCGTAGATATTCTTGTTCAAATGTTATATATGTTCATTCCATTTCATGGAGTTTTATCACTAAGGCCACATATGGAGGATACACATTATTTGGAAATATGGTCATGTGTAATGCATCCAAAATAAAAATATTGTAATGGGAATAATTATTTAGTAAGTCGAAGAGTGAAGTTTTAGTAGTAACATCATTAGGGTAGTTTTTAGTATGGTAGGGTGAACATGGTTATTTCATGCATGCCCTTTGGCTCTTTATGGTAAAATGTATAAGTTCATTTTAAACATTATAACAATAAGATGTATGAAAAAGTGCATTTGATTTGAAGTGATTAAAGTTGGAACTCCTTATATATTTTATTGATTTCATCATGTATGAAATATAACAGGTAACAACTATTATTATGTAATGAAAAATGAAGTAAGAGATATTTCCATATTGAACATGATGTTTAAAAAAAATTAAAAAAATATGACTTTAAATTTTGGATACCTTGAAAAATAATTCAAAAATTAAAAGTTGTTTAAAAAAACAAAATCCTAAGCCATCTAAAGTTTTAATACTAATGGTCATGTTCACTAAATGTTTAACCCTAAATTTAGATATGTGGGGTTATCTAGGGTTAATAATATAGAAATGAATAAGGACAAGGGTGATATATATATATATATATATATAGTAGGCTAATTAATTTTCATACTTAGATAAACAATATTGTAAGTTTATAATAGTAAGATATGCCAAAAATAGAAAGTATAACTATTTATTGATATTGGAATGAATTGAAAACAAGAGTACTTAGCTGGTTTACTGTGCACATGAAAATATAAATTAAAATAGGTTATAAGTGTAATGGATCAAGATCTTGAAATAATCATCATATTTAATATTTTTTCACTCTATAGCCTTAAATGCTTGTGTGAGATCTAGATAGTTGCATTGATGTTGGTGTTTAAATTGAACACAAGTGTCAAATATGAAATAGTGGCTAGATCTAAATGTGATGACCTAGAGCTTTCTAGGTTTTTTGTCACTTTTATTTTGGTGTATATAGATCATACACATAGGTTGTCATTCTTTTTCAAATGATCAAAACCCTAGCTTCCTCACCCTTAGAGTAACTGTGGAAAAAATATGTTAGTGGGCACATGGTGTTGAACTATCCCAAAGACCCTTATATTAATTGCCACTACATACATATCCACTACTTTGAATAGGGAATTAGTATTATGTATTTATCTCCTATATGTTCCCTTGTGTGTAGATAAAGATGCAATGTGTGATAAGTAAGTACATACAATGACCTAGCTAGTAACTTCAAAAATATGGCTCATGGGATGATCCTTAAGTACTTAAAACCTATAGGGATATTCCTCCTATGACTAATATGGAAATAGGGATGAATAAGACATGTTTGCTCACTTTAATGATTTATTGAGTGCTTTTTTGGTAAGTTTTCATATGAATTCCAAGTATTTTCTAGTGAGGAATAAATGATCATTGATATTGTATATATACCTATCCTTTTTGAAAACATTTTAAATTAAAACACCTATGAAAACCATAAAAATACATTTCATTTTCAAAATGGATGAATTTTGGGTGATAGACACTTAGTTAGTAGAGGGACACCTCAGTCAATGTAGGGATATGGCTAGGACACAAGTGTTTGAGAAGCCATAAAATAGGAACATGTCCAAAATTGGTAGAGAAGGATAATGACCATTTTTAGAGAATTTTACACAATATAAAAATCCTAGTCATCAAAATAATAGTGGTTAGACTAAAAGATAAAAAATTTATCACAAAGAGATAATGAACATGAGCCTTTTGATAATGAGAAAGTTTTAAAATCTGAAGGGTTCAACCATGATAGTTATTTTACAAATGTATAAGATTGAGGTGATATATATTTCATATTCAGTGTCTAAAATAACCATATACTTTGAATAGGGCCTCAGACTGATGTAATGCTCCCCTTTATGTGGGCTTATGTGTGAACAATTATGCAATATGATATATTTGAGTGTGTTTAGTGATCTATCTTGTAATTTTTGAAATAATAATCATGGGATAGCTATTATTTGAATGATTCAAACCTATTATAAGTCTTCTCCTATGACTAATATAGAAATAGGGAAGAATAGGGTAGTATAACTTAGTTGTGTGAATGATTTAGTGATATTGATAGGTGCTTGCTTGGTAGTTTATAGATAATCTAAATGAGTGGGATTGTTTATGTATTTATACTACATCATTTGAAATAATATGATGGGAGGGAAAATTAAGATAAATAGTTTGACCCATACATATCAAAATATTTGCATATTTGAGTATTTTTATGATATAAACACTATCATTTAACTTAGGTCACTAGCATCCTAATAAGGATGGTAGTGTCCAAAAGAATAAGAAAATGATAAGTATTTTAACCTGATAGTGAATGATATCTACCAACTTTTAAGAATACTATGGATTATAGGTGATCTGGGTAATCAAAATATCAAATTTAGACTACAAGATAAACATTTAGGCATATTGAGATGAAAAATGCCATGATTGATATTTTTAACAATTTGAAGGTACTTAATTGAATTATTGAGCCATGAGTGATATTTTTCAAGTGTACAAGACTAGTTTATCATATAACATATATATTTAGCATCTATACTATCTTGAACCTTATTTTAGAGGTTAAGAATGCAAATATTTTTATGTAAACAACATCCAAGGAAAAAAACATGAAATTTTGAATGAAATGAAATTACATTTTTGTTGGGTGAATATTTTGTCGTCAACTAACTGAAGGCAAAATGGTTATATCAGCCACAGTGTAATGAGATAAATCTCTCCTCTCAGCAAGGGGAGGTTCCCTATAAACTATCATAAACTGATCTAAACTAAATATTAATTTAGGGGTGAGACCATATCATCCATTTATATTTTTTTAGAAATGATGTTTACAAAATAAAATAACACTTTCTTGATATAAACTAAAAAATTGAGAAACCCACAAGAGCACAAAGTCTATCATTGCTTCTTTTGCTGATTTATAACTTAGAAGATAGTAGAATGAGGTGCAGCCTAAAGTCTTCACTGAAAACTAAAACAAAGTATATGATCACAAAAGAAAAATTATTTCAAAGCCTTTCCAATATACTTTATTTTATAACACTAAAACATAAACTAAAGATAATTGTTATAGCACAAAGTCTCCACAATCAACTTTAGTACATCTCCTAGATTATTTTCGCTCACACTACTTATTTAATCAAATAGATAAGATTGCATTAGGAAAAGGACATAAGAACAATTTCCAATACAACACAAGTTATTTCAACACAAATTTTGAAAGGTCACTTGCCTTCTCAAACACTTGATAAAATTTGATTTATAATTTGAGCCCAAAGTCTCAAAATGCCTTTTAATTTTGGCAGAGTTTCACTCTAATAACTAAAAAGATGATCTTTTAGAAAAAGAGGCCTTCTTTATTTATAGGGAGAGGCCTTGATAAAATTTATGAAAAAACCTAACTACTTTGACCTATTCAAAAACAAGAGTCCTTATTGACTTGGGACTTCCCATTTTTTACATGTAATTACATATGAAAAAAGTACATGTAAAAATGTCTAAAGTTGTTTCAAAAGTACATCTAAAAAATGGAAAATAAATTAAGGGAAAAATATATTGCTTCAATTTGCATCACCATCCTTCTTCATGTGTCCATCATACATTGTGAAAGCTGCTTGCATCTTGATATTGTCTGGACTAATAGTATTCTTGAAAATCATCTTCTATCTAACTATGGCATCTCTTACAATGGTGACTAATTTTGCATGAATAGTTAACTTGGTTTTTAGATTATCTAGAGTTAACTGATTGTACAAAATATTATCCATAGAGGCTATTGAAAATGTCTTATCTTCAAATTCTTTCTAGGACATACCTTCAAATTCTTGAATCATTTCTCTTGTTGAAAATAATTGGTTATCTTGAGATGTAAGCTTGCAAGGTAGCTCCTCCAACTTATGCAAAAGGCTGACATCAATTTGTTCATTGAGTTTCTTTACATATTTAAGGTCATTGATCAAATCTTTAATCACACAGCTTCTATATGTCAATGCCTCTTTAGTTTCAGTATAAGAATCCATGATGCCAATTGATATTAGAGTGCTTATTTTTATTTTTTTCATCTCCACCCATTTATCATGATTATTTTTTGTGCTCTCAATATCTTGAGAAATAAATTAAATGAGATAATCAAGTTATTCTCTTATTTTTCTTATTTTATCTTTTTTCTTAGATAGCTCTGTAAGTAGGGAAATTACTTGTGTATGCATCATGTCTAAGTACTCTTCAAGTACTTTTCCTTTGATATAAGTCTTTTCTACTTTATGAATAATGGGGTCTCTACAAAAATGGCCTTAGGACTTACTACTTTTTTACTCAAAGTAATTTTCCTTACCACTATAGTCAACTGTTCCTCCATTACTTTATAGTGATCTTTCATTTCTTTCTCCCTGTTAAATTTTTGAATCAGGATGTCCATGGATGACTGCATATCACTCTTGGCACTTTCATGAGTTATCTTGCCTAATTCAACTCTAGAGATAGAGTAATAATTTATATTAAAATTTTCAATGGTTGCATCCTGTGGAGGTCTTGCAATCTCTAAAAATTTGTGTCCCTTATCCCCAAGCATTTTTGAAAGAATCTTTGGCTTCTTCAAGGCCTTGGCTTTTACTAGCACTAGCTTATTAAAATCAAAGTCATCTAGAGAGATGGCTTATTTATTCCTTTTTAGTGTATAAGATGATAACCATGGTGGGAGCATAGAATTACTAACATTAGGATCTATCTCCATTATTGGCATCACTAGAGCTGCACTTGCACAGGTAGTGGAAATAATAGGTAGAGTGTCAGTAAAAACTACACCTTTTACTAAGTGATAAAAAGTAGAAGTATCTCCAATATCAAAATATGGGGAGGAAAAACTAGGAATAGACCTAGAATAATGGAGAATATCTTCAAAAGTGCTTTGAGGTTTGTCAAAAATTATTTTGGAAGGAGAGGGTGATTCAGAAGAGGGAACATTAATAAGAGAAACAGATGAAGGAGCTACAATAGGAATGTTAGGTGGGGAAGAATAGACTCCTATTTCTTGTTGAAAATTCTCTTTTAGGGACAAGGTTTCCTCCTCTTATTGATTTTTAGGTCTATCTTGAATTTCCATCTCTTCTGTCACTGGTTCTTCAGTGCTCTATTTCTCAACTTCCATATCTTCTATTTTAGATTTTTTTCCATGACTTTTGACTTCTTTGTCACAAATATGATCTTAGGCTTATGTGGCTTAGAAGAAGGAACATCACTTTTTTTCTTCATCCTATTCTCTATCTTTCTTCTTGTTTCCTTTTGAGTTTCAGCTTCTAATCCTATGAAGAAATCTTTCAAATCAATTCCCTTGTTTGCTAGCCAATTATTAGTGTTTACCAATATAGGTTTAAATATTTTACTCAAAGAGGTCTACTCTTTTTTTTCCATTGGATTGGAGGGAGAGGGGCATTAGAAATATGTTCAGTATTATATCTTTCATTAATCAACTCTCCATCATTTACTATATTCTCAAGAATATCAGCAAGTCCTAGATATTCAATCTACTCAAGAGATAACCTGTTGTAGTCCATTTTGTAGACATATTCTATTCTCAAATTAACCCAAACATCTTCAATCATAGGTTCATGGAATTGGGTTTTCCTCTTGATTATGTCTTTCACACCCCTGAAATAAAAATTTTGTCTTCTTTTGAATTGCTTCATAGTTACAAGATGTATTTCAATTTTCATGACTCTAGCCTTTCCAATAGTTAACATTGAAAACATGTTGCTTTCAACTGGGAACCTAAAATCAAGCTTCTTGAGTTCCATATATTTATTATACATGGTGATCATTTGTCTGTATAGCTCCATTAAGACCAATTAGTTTGAGGGGAATCTTGGAAGCATATAAGGATGACCTTGGAAAATGCCAACCCTCAAGTATGAGAAAGAAGGAAACTATAAGAACATGCATCCAAAATCATTCACCACTATCCAAGCCTCATCTAACACTCTTATTTGTTCTAGTTGATGATAAAAAATACATAAGAATACTGTAAAGAAAGCATCATTTACTCTCTTGAAATGATGAATAAAACCTTTCAATGTTAATTGAGAGTAGTATTGATACACTGAGATTACTCTCTTATCTCCTTTTAATGTTAAAATTAGAAATAATATCATTGAAGCTACAATATACAATAGATAAAAAGTCATATATAATTTTAAGGTAGTGGATACCTTCGTCAATTGCTCGTGCAAAGCATTGCTGATTTGTTCTCCCCAGAAGATAGTTTGTTTGCCTTGGAGTATTACCTTGATGAAGGATACATCCATTCATGAAACTATGAGGAGGGAAAACCTCTTACCCTATTGAGAAGAGTTATCAAATCACCAACTTCTTATTTAAATTCACTTCTCAAAAAAATCCATGACCACCTTGACAAATTTGCCCTTGACGTCTTGAGCCATTTATTATTGATTACCTTCTATACTTTTTTAGGATTTTTTTCATACTCTTTTTTGTGCTTCGAAAAAATCAAGATTTATCACTTCTGTAATAGGAGGGCACATGAACACCTTATCAATAAATTTAGGATCTAGTCTAATTATCACATTGCCACTAGCATCCAACACAACCCTGGTATCTTTATTATAAAACTAAGCACACTGAAGAATAAATTATGTGTTATGAGCTGATATAGTGAAAGAATATACCAAATGAATGTTACTATCAATTATCTTCTTCATTTTAGAGCTTGGATTTCTTGACTTAGTTCTCTCCACAAACTCAGCCATGTCCACATGACCAATCTACATATCTCTAATGTCATCGACATTATAAGTAACCGAGGTGATCAGAAAAACACCTTGACATTTATACTTCATCACTTTTGACTTCTTCAGAGATAACTCAGTCATCTTAAAAATATTTTACCAAAAGGATGTTGATGAAGAAAGATCCATATAAAAAACTACAACAAAAGTCATGATCATGCAATTAGGGAAAATACTAGCAATTTGGAAAAATTGCATGTTGATGATCATGACTATGGAGATGCACATGAAAGGGCTAATGTGCAAGTAGGCTATAAATCTAGAGGAAATTGGGATCAATAAAGTAAAATTGAAAATATCCTAGAGTTAGGAAAATTTAAGAGAATGTTTGCATGGGTGATGAAATTTACCGCCCTTGCATAAGAGGGAAATTTGCATTTGCATTAGCAGAGAAATTTGCCACCTTTGCAAGTAGGGAAAAATTCATGTTTATGCAAAGGCAATGAAAATAACTGTTGATGCATGTCATTTGAATTTTTGGGTGGCAAAAAATGATGACATGGCATACGGCATGAAAATGGAAGTTTTGATGTCATGGTGATGGAAACAGCTGGTACTACAGGAAAAGGGGGAAATGATCGAGCATCAAAATTAGATGACCTTACATGTAGTATTAGTCACTAAGTTTTACACTAGGATAAAGTGGTAAAATTCACTGCTCTTACACTATTGTTAAGATTTTTTCATACAACTTGCAAGCAGTGAATTTTGGCATTTATGCATTTGTCTTGTTTGTGACAAAGGGCTAGAGTGGTAAAATTCACCATCACTAAGTTATTTGTGATGATTTTCAAATAAATTGAAAGGGTAAACCAAAGTTGGGTCAAACCATCAATGACACATAAGATAATCTAGGGCATGAACAAGGGTTTGGTGGAATTCACCACTAAGGCTCACTAGGGTAAAACAAAAATAAAACAAGGGTTGAGCTACTAAAAACAAAATAGGATGAAAATAAAATTCAAACTTCAAATGAAAATTTTTTTTGAATAAAATGAAAACCTAGGGTATGAAAAAGACTTACCTGGCAAATTCAAAATCCTAAGCTTGGTGGTGAATTTGAACTTTTCCCTCATTTGTGTGGTCAAGCAGTTGTGGAGAGGAGTATAGGAAAATTAAAATAAAATAAATGACAAACAAAAATAATTTAAAAGTCCCAACTAAGATTTCAAAAAATTAGCACGTGCCACCATTAATGTCACATGAAAATCAAGATTTTGAAAATATTTTATTAGGCAGCAAAAATCGCTGCCCTGACATGTTGTGGCACTAGATCATGTATTGGCCGAAATTTTTGCTACTGATGCATGTAAAAAAATAAAAATTATGCAAGATCATAAAATTATGCCATCGATGCATGGGAAGATGAAATTTCTAACACCCTAAAAAATGATCAAAATTGACATTTTGATCAGATAGAGACTATAATAGGTTTTACGATTTTTGAGAAATTGTGGTGAGGGAAAGTTGTAAACTTTCCTAGGATGTTAGACAAATTCACTTGAGATCAATAGGATCTTGTCTTGAATGATAAACTTAGAGTGTAGGTTATGAAACAGACAAGTTTTTTCGGGGTTATCCTCAAAATGAGCATCACTAATTTTGGGATCAACAATTTTGAAGGAATAAATCCTATAATAGGTGTCCATACTATTATTCTAATTACTACTATCATGTGTCTACATCTATGGCTACAAAAGGGATGCCTACACCTAGTGTGGGGGAAACAAAGCCTACTCCTTAGGTTAGTATGTTTATCCTTACATGACATAATTTTATACCTCATAAGCTTACAAATCATGTGATACCACTATAGCCAATCAATCTAATCTATATACCAATCAAGTATTTGTATAATAATTTTTAAATCTTCAACCAAGGGTTAATATAATGGAACAATGTTCTCAGATATAATTTCATTCGAGTTTATACACCTAAATCAAGTCACAAGTACTCGATAATGTTGATTTCTGACATATCTTAAACCATTTGACTTATACTCAAATATATAACTCCTATTTGACATTCATCTAGTCATTCACACACACACACACACACACACACACACACACACACACACACACACACACACACACACACACACAGTCTTGAACTCTCTATTCATTATCGCTACTACACATGCATTTCTAAATTAATGGTCAAACTACCCTATATCACTTTCATATTGCTTCCAACCTCAGGATAACTATCCATGCTTTCTAGGACATGTCTAAACTAGGAATATATGTCCACTACTATGTACTTGTCCACTTACCATGACCTTGTCCCCATGCCATTTGATGGCTAGTTTGCACATTTCACAAGTAGGCTAAATGATTTTTTAAAAGGATAACTATATAGGCAAATAAAAACCTCATCTCAAAGGGATTTGGTGTTTATCTAGAATATATATTTTAAACTAATACAGATTGATAAAATATACCCTATTCTTCCCAAATTTAATATCAATCACTAGGATGAGTCACAAATCAAGTCTAAAGAATTTCAAATCAAGGAGTTAACATTGTCAAGTATCAAAATCCAAATATATAGATATGTACATATAATCAAGGAACACAATTTAAGATTCAATATAGGTGGGAAACATAGGTGTGGATTGATTGTCTCCTTAGAGTATCTAGATACATAGGAAATAATAAATTATTAATAGGGGTGATTAGGTTCAATTCAACTCATTACACTTAATTTTATTTTTTGAAAGTTTGTAGCTATCACATGTACCCCTAGGGTTTTTAAGGAAAATAAACTAAAACAATATTTGTGCATATCACTAATAGAAGTGACATTCTCGTCCCTCTTGGTAGGTAAGGGACATGTTATAAAGCCATCACAGTTTTGTCATAGTCAAAGAAGACAAGTCCACAATTAATGAACAAGGCTACATTACATTGTTGTCTAGGGAGTGAAGACTTGTCTAAATAAAACCATAAACTACATTACTAGATATAATCAATCATAAACCTCTATTAGTGCATTTTAGATGAATTTACCTGATACTAGACCAAAAAAAATTTATAATCTAAGCTATCTTCTTATTATTATCTAAAAATAACATAGTACAATACTTAGCAATTTACAATCATAAATATTGGTAAATTGTATAGCTTTAGCATTATGATTTATTCAAAGTTTATACCTATTAAATAAAAAATAGAATAAAACATTAGTGAAATAATTTTTTGCTTGAACATTAATTTTTCAATTTTTTTTCTAGGGTTTAAGCTAAATTCATTATTCCCATATACTAAAGATAAATTTGATCATCCTTTCTAGGATTTGATTAAGTGATACTCTAGGATTTATCTTTTACCTATGGGTTCATATTTAATTATTGATTTCCATACATAAAAATATTTTCATCTATTTCTTTTAAATTTATTTTCCTAGCTTTTTATTGCTTTCTAGAACTATGTTCTACTAGTTATAAAATAATAGGAGTTGTTCTTCTAGGAAAAGTGGTCACTAGTTTTACTTGAGCTATGGCATGAGTGGAATTGATCCAATACTAA